>JBBMRE010000191.1:262500-307757 GCA_037974335.1 Prionace glauca | reverse complement strand
CACGTGCTCACTGTGTTGACCCCAAGTGAAGTACCCCATCCCTGAACCCTCACCCCAAGTACAGTCCCCCAACACTGAACCCTGACCCCTGAACCCAATTACAGTCCCCCAACCATGAACCCTGACCCCAAGTACAGTCCCCCAACCCTGAACCCTGACCCCAAGTACAGTCCCCCAACACTGAACCCTGAACCTTGACCCCAAGAACAGTCCCCCAACACTGAACCCTGAACCCTGACCCAAATACAGTCCCCCAACACTGAACCCTGACGCCTGACCCCTAGTACAGTCCTCCAACCCTGAACTCTGACCCCAAGTACAGTCCCAAAACCCTGAACCCTGACCCCAAGTACATTCCCCCAACCATGATCCCTGACCCCAAGTACAGTCCCCCAACCCTGAACCCTGACCCCAAGTACAGTACCCCAACCCTGAACCCTGAACCCTGACACGAATTTCCGTCCCCCAACACTGAACCCTGAACGCTGAACCCAAGTACAGTCCCCTAACCCTAAACCCTGAACCCTGACCCCAAGTACAGCCCCCCAACCCTGAACCCCGAAACCTGAGCTCAAGTACAGTCCCCCAACACTAAACCCTGACCCCAAGTACAGTCCCCCAACGCAGAACCCTGACCCCGGGTACAGTCCCGCATCACTGAAGCCCGAACCCTATCCCCAAGTACAGTCCCCCAAACCTGAACCCTGAACTCTGACCCCAAGTACAGTCCCCCAACCATGTACCCTGAACTCTGACTCCAAGTAAAGTCCCCCAACCCTGAGCCCTGAACTCTGACCCCAAGTACAGTCCCCCAACCATGAACACTGACCCCTATCCCCAACTACAGCCCCCCAACCCTGAACCCCGAACCCTGACCCCAAGTACAGTACCCCAACCCTGAACCCTGACCCCAGGTACAGTCCTCCAACCCTGAGCCCTGACCCCAAGAACAGTCCCCCAACCCTGAGCGCTGACCCCTGACCCCAAGTAAAGTCCCTCAAACCTGAACACTGAACTCTGACCCCAAGTACAGTCCCCCAACCCTGAACCCTGACCCCAAGTACAGTCCCCCAACACTGAAGCCTGACCCCAAGTACAGTCCCCAACCCTGAACACCGTGCACTGACCCCAAATACAGTCCTCCAACCCTGAACCCTGACCCCTGACCCCAATTACAGTCCCCACACACTGAACTCCGAACACTGACCCCAAGTAAAATACCCATCCCTGAACCCTCACCCCAAGTACAGTCCCCCAACACTAAACCCTGACCCCAAGTACAGTCCCCCAACCCTGAACCCTGACCCCAAGTACAGTCCCCCTACCCTGAATCCTGAACTCTGACCCCAAGTACAGTTCCCCAACCCTGAAGTCTGACCCCAAGTACAGTCCCCCAACCCTGATACCTGAACCCTGACCCCGAGTACAGTCCCCAACCCTGAACCCCAAGCCCAAGTACAGTCCCCCAACTCTGAACCCTGACCCCAAGTACAGTCGCCCAACCCTGAACACTGAACCCTGACCCCACGTATCGTCCCCCAACCCTGATACCTGAACCCTGACCCTGAGTACAGTCCCCAACCCTGAACCCCAACCCCGTGTACAGTCCCCCAACTCTGAACCCTGACCCCAAGTACAGTCCCCCAACCCTGAACCCTGACCCCAAGTACAGTCCCCCTACCCTGAATCCTGAACTCTGACCCCAAGTACAGTTCCCCAACCCTGAAGTCTGACCCCAAGTATAGTCCCCCAACCCTGATACCTGAACCCTGACCCCGAGTACAGTCCCCAACCCTGAACCCCAAGCCCAAGTACAGTCCCCCAACTCTGAACCCTGACCCCAAGTACAGTCGCCCAACCCTGAACACTGAACCCTGACCCCACGTATCGTCCCCCAACCCTGATACCTGAACCCTGACCCTGAGTACAGTCCCCAACCCTGAACCCCAACCCCGTGTACAGACCCCCAACTCTGAACCCTGACCCCAAGTGCAGTCCCCCAACCCTGATACCTGAACCCTGACCCCGAGTACAGTCCCAAACCCTGAACACAAACCCCGAGTACAGTCCCCCAACTCTGAAACCTGACCCCAAGTACAGTCCCCCAACTCTGAACTCCGAACACTGACCCCAAGTCAAATCCCCCATCCCTGAACCCTCACCCCAAGTACAGTCCCCCAACACTGAACCCTGACCCCTGAACCCATGTACAGTCACCCAACCCTGAACCCTGAACTCTGACCCACGTACAATCCCCCAACCCTGAACCCTGACACCAAGTACAGTCCCCCAACACTGAACACTGATGCCTGACCCCTAGTACAGTCCCCCAACCCTGAACTCGGACCCCTGACCCCAAGTACAGTCACACAACCCTGAACCCTGACCCCAAGTACAGTCCCCCAACCATGATCCCAGACCCCAAGTACAGTTCCCCCAACCCTGAACCCTGACCCCAAGTACAGTCCCCCAACCCTGAACCCTTACCCCAAGTACAGTCGCCCAACCCTAAACCCCGAACCCTGACCCCAAGTACAGTCCCCAAACCCTGTACCCTGACCCCAAGTACAGTCCCCAACACTGACCCATGAACCCAAATACAGTCCCTCAACCCTGAACCCTGACCCCTGACCCCAAGTATAGTCCACCAACCCTGAACCCTGACCCCAAGGACAGTCCTCCATCCCTGAACCCTGACCCCAAGTACAGGACCCAACTCTGAACCCTGACCCCAATACAGTCCCCCAACCCTCAACCCTGAACCAAGTACAGTCCCCCAACCCTGAATCCCGAACCCTGACCCCAAGTACCATCCGCCAAAACTAAACCCTGAACTCTGACCCCAAGTAAAGTCCCCCAAACCTGAACCCCTAACCCTGACCCCAAGTACAGTCCCCCAACCCTGAACTCTGACCCCACGTACAGTCCCCCAACCCTGAACCCTGACCCCAAGTACAGTCCCCCAACCCTGAGCCCTGAGCCCTGACCCCAAGTACAGTCCCCCAAACCTGAACACTGGACTCCGACCCCAAGTACAGTCCCCCAACCCTGAACCCTGACCCCAAGTACAGTCCCCCAACCCTGATACCTGACCCCAAGTACAGTCGCCCAACCCTGAACCCTGACCCCAAGTACAGTCCCCCAACTCTGAACTCCGAACACTGACCCCAAGTAAAATGCCCCATTCCTGAACCCTCACCCCAAGTACAGTCCCCCAACACTGAACCCTGACCCCTGAACCCAAGTACAATCCCCCAACCCTGAACCCTGACCCCAAGTACAGTCCCCCTACCCTGAATCCTGAACTCTGACTCCAAGTACAGTCCCCCAACCCTGAAGTCTGACCCCAAGTACAGACCCCCAACCCTGATACCTGAACCCTGACCCGGAGTACAGTCCCCAACCCTGAACCCTGAACCCTTAACCCTGACCCCAAGTACAGTCCCCTAACACTGAACCCTGACCCCAAATACAGTCCCCCAACACTGAACCCTGACGCCTGACCCCTAGTACAGTCCCCCAACACTGAAATCTGACCCCTGACCCCAAGTACAGTCCCACAAGCCTGAACCCTGACCCCAAGTACAGTCCCCCAACCATGATCCCTGACCCAAGTACAGTCCCCCAACCCTGAACCCTGACCCCAAGTACAGTCCCCCAACCCTGAACCCCGAACCCTGAGCTCAAGTAAAGTTCCCCAACACTAAACCCTGACCCCAAGTACAGTCTCCCAAACCTGAACACTGAACTCTGACCCCAAGTATAGTCCCCCAACCCTGAAGCCTGACCCCAAGTACAGTCCCTCAACCCTGATACCTGAACCCTGACCCCGAGTACAGTCCCAAACCCTGAACCCCAACCCCGAGTACAGTCCCCCAACTCTGAACCCTGACCCCAAGTACAGTCGCCCAACCCTGAACACCGAACCCTGACCCCAAGTAGAGTCCCCCAACTCTGAACTCCGAACACTGACCCCAATTACAATCCCCCAACCGAGAACCCTGACCCCAAGTACAGTCCCCCAACCCTGAACCCTGAACCTTAACTCTGACCCCAAGTAAAGTCCCCCAAACCTGAACCCTGACCCCAAGTAAAGTCCCCCAACCCTGAACCCCTAACCCTGACCCCAAGTACAGTCCCCCAACACTGAACCCTGAATCCTGACCCCAAGTACAGTCCCCCAACCATGATCCCTGACCCCAAGTACAGTCCCCCAACCCTGAACCCTGACCCCAAGTACAGTACCCCAACCCTGAACCCTGAACCCTGACCCGAATTTCCGTCCCCCAACACTGAACCCTGAACTCTGAACCCAAGTACAGTCCCCCAAACCTGAACACCGAAACCTGAGCTCAAGTACAGTCCCCCAACACTAAACCCTGACCCCAAGTACAGTCTCCCAAACCTGAACACTGAACTCTGACCCCAAGTACAGTCCCCCAACCCTGAACCCTGACCCCAACTACAGTCCCGCTACCCTGAATCCTGAACTCTGACGCCAAGTACAGTCCCCCAACCCTGATATCTGAACCCTGACCCCGAGTACAGTCCCAAACCGTGAACCCCAACCCCGAGTACAGTCCCCCAACCCTGAACCCTGATCCCTGACCCCCAAGTACAGGACCCAACTCTGAACCCTGACCCCAATTACAGTCCCCCAACCCTGAACCTTGAACCAAGTACAGTCCCCCAACCCTGAACCCTGACGCCTGACCCCAAGTACAGTCCCCCAACACTGAACCCTGAACCCTTAACTCTGACCCCAAGTAAAGTCCCCCAAACCTGAACCCTGACCCCAAGTAAAGTCCCCCAACCCAGAACCCCTAACCCTGAACCCAACTACAGTCCCCCAACACTGAACCCTGACGCCTGACCCCTAGTACAGTCCCCCAACCCTGAACTCTGACCCCTGACCCCAAGTACAGTCCCACAACCCTGAACCCTGACCCCAAGTACAGTCCCCCAACCACGATCCCAGACCCCAAGTACAGTTCCCCCAAACCTGAACCCTGAACCCTGACCCAAATACAGTCCCCCAACCCTGAACCCTGACCCCAAGTGCAGTACCCCAACCTTGAACCCTGACCCCAAGGATAGTCCCCCAACCCAGAACCCTGACCCCTGACCCCAAGTACAGGACCTAACTCTGAACCCTGACCCCAATTACAGTCCCCCAACCCTGAACCCTGAACCAAGTACAGTCCCCCAACCCTGAACCCTGACCCCAAGTACAGTCCCCCAACACTGAACCCTGAACCCTTAACTCTGACCCCAAGTAAAGTCCCCCAACCCAGAACCCCTAACCCTGACCCCAAGTACAGTCCCCCAACACTGAACCCTGACGCCTGACCCCTCGTACAGTCCCCTAACCATGAACTCTGACCCCTGACCCCAAGTACAGTCCCACAACCTTGAACCCTGACCCCAAGTACAGTCCCCCAACCATGATCCCAGACCCCAAGTACAGTTCCCCCAACCCTGAACCCTGACCCCTGACCCCAAGTACAGTCCCCCAACCCTGAACCCTTACCCCAAGTACAGTCGCCCAACCCTGAACCTCGAACCCTGACCCCAAATACAGTCCCAAAACCCTGACCCCAAGTATAGTCCACCAACCCTGAACCCTGACCCCAAGTACAGTCCCTCAAACCCGAACCCTGAAACTTGACCCCAAGTACAGTCCCCCAACGCTGAACCCTGACCCCGATTACAGTCTCCCAAACCTGAACCCTGAACCCTGACCCCAATACAGTCCCCCAACCCTGAACCCTGACCCCAAGTGAAGTACCCCAACCCTGAACCCTGATCCCAAGGACAGTCCTCCATCCCTGAACCCTGACCCCAATTACAGTCCCCCAACCCTGAACCCTGAACCAAGTACAGTCCCCCAACCCTGAACCCTGAACCAAGTACAGTCCCCCAACCCTGAACCCTGACCCCTGACCCCAAGTACAATCCCCCAACCCTGAATCCCGAACCCTGACCCCAAGTACCGTCCGCCAAAACTGAAACCTGAACTCTGACACCATGTAAAGTCCTCCAACCCTGAACCCCTAACCCTGACCCCAAGTACAGTCCCCCAACCCCTAACCCTGACCCCAAGTACAGTCCCCCAACCCTGAGCCCTGACCCCTGACCCCAAGTACAGTCCCCCAAACCTGAACACTGGACTCCGACCCCAAGTACAGTCACCCAACCCTGAACCCTGACCCCAAGTACAGACGCCCAACCCTGAACCCTGACCCCAAGTACAGTCGCCCAACCCTGAACCCCAACCCCGAGTACAGTCCTCCAACTCTGAACCCTGACCCCAAGTACAGTCGCCCAAACCAAACCCTTACCCCAAGTACAGTCCCCCAACTCTGAACTCCGAACAATGACCCCAAGTAAAATGCCCCATCCCTGAACTCTCACCCCAAGTACAGTCCCCCAACATTGAACCTTGACCCCTGAACTCTGACCCCAAGTTAAGTCCCCCAAACCTGAACCCTGACCACAAGTAAAGTCCCCCAACCCAGAACCCCTAACCCTGACCCCAAGTACAGTCCCCCATCACTGAACCTTGACACCAAGTACAGTCCCCCAACACTGAACCCTGACGCCTGACCCCTAGTACAGTCCCCCAACCCTGAAATCTGACCCCTGACCCCAAGTACATTCCAACAATCCTGATCCCTGACCCCAAGTACAGTCCCCCAACACTGAACCCTCACCCCAAGTACAGCCTCCCAAACCTGAACACTGAACTCTGACCCCAAGTACAGTCCACCAACCCTGAAGCCTGACCCCAAGTACAGTCCCCCAACCCTGATACCTGAACCCTGACCCCGAGTACAGTCCTAAACCCTGAATCCCAACCCCGAGTACAGTCCCCCAACTCTGAAACCTGACCCCAAGTACAGTCCCCCAACTCTGAACTCCGAACACTAACCCCAAGTAAAATCCACCATCCCTGAACCCTGACCCCTGACCCCAAGTACAGGACCCAACTTTGAACCCTGACCCCAATTACAGTCCCCCAACCCTGAACCCTGAACCTCAAGTCTGACCCCAAGTAAAGTCCCCCAACCCTGAACCCTGACCCCTGACCCCAAGTACAGGACCCAACTTTGAACCCTGACCCCAATTACAGTCCCCCAACCCTGAACCCTGAACCAAGTACAGTCCCCCAACCCTGAACCCTGACCCCAAGTACAGTCCCCCAACCCAGAACCCCTAACCCTGACCCCAAGTACAGTCCCCCAACACTGAATCCTGACGCCTGACCCCTAGTACAGTCCCCCAACCCTGAACTCTGACCCCTGACCCCAAGTACAGTCCCACAACCCTGAACCCTGACCCCAAGTACAGTCCCCCAACCATGATCCCAGACCCCAAGTACAGTTCCCCCAACCCTGAACGCTGACCCCTGACCCCAAGTACAGTCCCCCAACCCTGAACCCCGAACCCTGACCCCAAGTACAGTACCAAAATCCTGACCCCTGACCCCAAGTATAGTCCACCAACCCTGAACCCTGACCCCAAGTACAGTCCCTCAAACCCGAACCCTGAAACCTGACCCCAAGTACAGTCCCCCAACGCTGAACCCTGACCCCGAGTGCAGTCTCCCAAACCTGAACCCTGAACCCTGACCCCAATACAGTCCTCAACCCTGAACCCTGACCCCAAGTGAAGTACCCCAACCCTGAACCCTGACCCCAAGGACAGTCCTCCATCCCTGAACCCTGACCCCTGACTCCAAGTACAGGAACCAACTCTGAACCCTGACCCCAATTACAGTCCCCCAACCCTGAACCCTGAACCAAGTACAGTCCCTCAACCCTGAACCCTGACCCCAAGTACAGTCCCCCAACCCTGAATCCCGAACCCTGACCCCAAGTACCGTCCGCCAAAACTGAACCCTGAACTCTGACCCCAAGTAAAGTCCCCCAACCCTGAACCCCTAACCCTGACCCCAAGTACAGTCCCCCAACCCTGAACTCTGACGACACATACAGTCTCCCAACCCTGAACCCTGACCCCAAGTACAGTCCCCCAACCCTGAGCCCTGAGCCCTGACCCCAAGTACAGTCCCCCAAATCTGAACACTGGACTCCGACCCCAAGTACAGTCCCCCAACCCTGAACCCTGACCCCAAGTACTGTCCCCCAACCCTGATACCTGAACCCTGACCCTGAGTACAGTCCCCCAACCCTGAACCCCAACCCCGAGTACAGTCCCCCAACTCTGAACCCTGACCCCAAGTACAGTCGCCCAAACCAAACCCTTACCCCAAGTACAGTCCCCCAACTCTGAACTCCGAACACTGACCCCAAGTAAAATGCCCCACCCTGAACCCTCACCCCAAGTACAGTCCCCCAACATTGAACCCTGACCCCTGAACCCAAGTACAGTCCCCCAACCCTGAACCCTGACCCCACGTACAGTCCCCCAACCCTGAACCCTGCACCCTTAACTCTGACCCCAAGTAAAGTCCCCCAAACCTGAATCCTGACCCCAAGTAAAGTCCCCCAACCCTGACGCCTGACCCCTAGTACAGTCCCCCAACCCTGAAATCTGACCCCTGACCCCAAGTACATTCCAACAACCCTGAACCCTGACCCCAAGTACAGTCCCCCAATCATGATCCCTGACACCAAGTACAGTCCCCCAACACTAAACCCTGACCCCAAGTACAGTCTCCCAAACCTGAACACTGAACTCTGACCCCAAGTACAGTCCACCAACCATGAAGCCTGACCCCAAGTACATTCCCCCTACCCTGAATCCTGAACCCTGACCCCGAGTACAGTCCCCCAACTCTGAACTCCGAACACTGACCCCAAGTAAAATCCACCATCCCTGAACCCTCAGCCCAAGCACAGTCCCCCAGCACTGAACACTGACCCCTGAACCCATGTACAGTCATCCAACCCTGAACCCTGAACTCTGACCCAATTACAATTCCCCAACCCTGAACCCTGCCCCCAAGTACAGTTCCCCAACCCTGAAACCTGACCCCAAGTATAGTCCCCAACCCTGAACCCTGCCCCCAAGTACAGTCCCCCAACCCTGAACCCTGACCCCAAGTATAGTCCCCCAACCCTGAACCCTGACCCCAAGTACAGTCCCCCAACCCTGAATCCTGACCCCAAGTACAGTCCCCCAACACTGAACCCTGAACCTTCACTCTGACCCCAAGTAAAGTCCCGAAAACCTGAACCCTGACCCCAAGTACAGTACCCCAACCCTGAACCCTGACCCGAATTTTCGTCCCCCAACACTGAACCCCGAAACCTGAGCTCAAGTACAGTCCCCCAACACTAAACCCTGACCCCAAGTACAGTCTCCCAAACCTGAACACTTAAATCTGACCCCAAGTACAGTCCCCCTACCCTGAACCCTGACCCCAAGTACATTCCCCCTACCCTGAATCCTGAACTCTGACGCCAAGTACAGTCCCCCAACCCTGATACCTGAACCCTGACCCCGAGTACAGTCCCAAACCCTGAACCCCAACCCCGAGTACAGTCCCCCAACTCTGAACCCTGACCCCAAATACAGTCGCTCAACCCTGAACACCGAACCCTGACCCCAAGTACAGTCCCCCAACCCTGAACCCTGAACCTTAACTCTGACCACAAGTAAAGACCCCAAACCTGAACCCTGACCCCAAGTAAAGTCCCCCAACCCTGAACCCTGACCCCAAGTACAGTCCCCCAATGCTGAACCTGAACTCTGACCCCAAGTACAGTCTCCCAACCCTGAACCCCGAAAACTGACTCCAAGTACAATCCCCCATCCCTGAACCCTGACCCCAAGTACAGTCCCCCAACCCTGAACCCTGAACCTGACCCCAAGTACAGTGCCCCAACCCTGATACCTGACCCCAAGTACAGTCGCCCAACCCTGAACCCTGATCCCTGACCCCAAGTACAGTCCCCCAACCCTGAACCCTGATCCCTGACCCCAAGTACAGTCCCCCAACCCTGATACCTGACCCCAAGTACAGTCGCCCAACCCTGAACCCTGACCCCAAGTACAGTCCCCCAACTCTGAACTCCGAACACTGACCCCACGTAAAATCCCCCATCCCTGAACCCTCACCCCAAGCACAGTCCCCCAACCCTGAATCCTAAACGCTGACCCAAGTACAATCCCCCAACCCTGAACCCTGAACCCTTAACTCTGACCCCAAGTAAAGTCCCCCAACCCAGAACCCCTAACCCTGACCCCAAGTACAGTCCCCCAACCCTGATACCTGAACCCTGACCCCGAGTACAGTCCCCCAACTCTGAACCCTGACCCCCAAGTACAGTCGCCCAACCCTGAACACCGAACCCTGACCCCAAGTGCAGTCTCCCAACCCTGAACCCTGACCCCAAGTACAGTCGCCCAACCCTGAACCCTGACCCCAAGCACAGTCCCCCAACTCTGAACTCCGAACACTGACCCCAAGTAAAATCCCCCATCCCTGAACCCTCACCCCAAGTACAGTCCCCCAACACTGAACCCTGAACTCTGACCCCAAGTACAGTCTCCCAACCCTGAACCCCGAAAACTGACTCCAAGTACAATCCCCCATCCCTGAACCCTGACCCCAAGTACAGTCCCCCAACCCTGAACTCTGAACCTGACCCCAAGTACAGTGCCCCAACACTGAACCCTGACCCCAAGTACAGTCCCCCAACCCTGAACCCTGATCCCTGACCCCAAGTACAGTCCCCCAACCCTGATACCTGACCCCAAGTACAGTCGCCCAACCCTGAACCCTGACCCCAAGTACAGTCCCCCAACTCTGAACTCCGAACACTGACCCCAAGTAAAATGCCCCACCCTGAACCCTCACCCCAAGTACAGTCCCCCAACATTGAACCCTGACCCCTGAACCCAAGTACAGTCCCCCAACCCTGAACCCTGACCCCACGTACAGTCCCCCAACCCTGAACCCTGCACCCTTAACTCTGACCCCAAGTAAAGTCCCCCAAACCTGAATCCTGACCCCAAGTAAAGTCCCCCAACCCTGACGCCTGACCCCTAGTACAGTCCCCCAACCCTGAAATCTGACCCCTGACCCCAAGTACATTCCAACAACCCTGAACCCTGACCCCAAGTACAGTCCCCCAATCATGATCCCTGACCCCAAGTACAGTCTCCCAAACCTGAACACTGAACTCTGACCCCAAGTACAGTCCACCAACCATGAAGCCTGACCCCAAGTACATTCCCCCTACCCTGAATCCTGAACCCTGACCCCGAGTACAGTCCCCCAACTCTGAACTCCGAACACTGACCCCAAGTAAAATCCACCATCCCTGAACCCTCACCCCAAGCACAGTCCCCCAGCACTGAACACTGACCCCTGAACCCATGTACAGTCATCCAACCCTGAACCCTGAACTCTGACCCAATTACAATTCCCCAACCCTGAACCCTGCCCCCAAGTACAGTTCCCCAACCCTGAAACCTGACCCCAAGTATAGTCCCCAACCCTGAACCCTGCCCCCAAGTACAGTCCCCCAACCCTGAACCCTGACCCCAAGTACAGTTCCCCAACCCTGAAACCTGACCCCAAGTATAGTCCCCAACCCTGAACCCTGCCCCCAAGTACAGTCCCCCAACCCTGAACCCTGACCCCAAGTATAGTCCCCCAACCCTGAACCCTGACCCCAAGTACAGTCCCCCAACCCTGAATCCTGACCCCAAGTACAGTCCCCCAACACTGAACCCTGAACCTTCACTCTGACCCCAAGTAAAGTCCCGAAAACCTGAACCCTGACCCCAAGTACAGTACCCCAACCCTGAACCCTGACCCGAATTTTCGTCCCCCAACACTGAACCCCGAAACCTGAGCTCAAGTACAGTCCCCCAACACTAAACCCTGACCCCAAGTACAGTCTCCCAAACCTGAACACTTAAATCTGACCCCAAGTACAGTCCCCCTACCCTGAACCCTGACCCCAAGTACATTCCCCCTACCCTGAATCCTGAACTCTGACGCCAAGTACAGTCCCCCAACCCTGATACCTGAACCCTGACCCCGAGTACAGTCCCAAACCCTGAACCCCAACCCCGAGTACAGTCCCCCAACTCTGAACCCTGACCCCAAATACAGTCGCTCAACCCTGAACACCGAACCCTGACCCCAAGTACAGTCCCCCAACCCTGAACCCTGAACCTTAACTCTGACCACAAGTAAAGACCCCAAACCTGAACCCTGACCCCAAGTAAAGTCCCCCAACCCTGAACCCTGACCCCAAGTACAGTCCCCCAATGCTGAACCTGAACTCTGACCCCAAGTACAGTCTCCCAACCCTGAACCCCGAAAACTGACTCCAAGTACAATCCCCCATCCCTGAACCCTGACCCCAAGTACAGTCCCCCAACCCTGAACCCTGAACCTGACCCCAAGTACAGTGCCCCAACCCTGATACCTGACCCCAAGTACAGTCGCCCAACCCTGAACCCTGATCCCTGACCCCAAGTACAGTCCCCCAACCCTGAACCCTGATCCCTGACCCCAAGTACAGTCCCCCAACCCTGATACCTGACCCCAAGTACAGTCGCCCAACCCTGAACCCTGACCCCAAGTACAGTCCCCCAACTCTGAACTCCGAACACTGACCCCACGTAAAATCCCCCATCCCTGAACCCTCACCCCAAGCACAGTCCCCCAACCCTGAATCCTAAACGCTGACCCAAGTACAATCCCCCAACCCTGAACCCTGAACCCTTAACTCTGACCCCAAGTAAAGTCCCCCAACCCAGAACCCCTAACCCTGACCCCAAGTACAGTCCCCCAACCCTGATACCTGAACCCTGACCCCGAGTACAGTCCCCCAACTCTGAACCCTGACCCCCAAGTACAGTCGCCCAACCCTGAACACCGAACCCTGACCCCAAGTGCAGTCTCCCAACCCTGAACCCTGACCCCAAGTACAGTCGCCCAACCCTGAACCCTGACCCCAAGCACAGTCCCCCAACTCTGAACTCCGAACACTGACCCCAAGTAAAATCCCCCATCCCTGAACCCTCACCCCAAGTACAGTCCCCCAACACTGAACCCTGAACTCTGACCCCAAGTACAGTCTCCCAACCCTGAACCCCGAAAACTGACTCCAAGTACAATCCCCCATCCCTGAACCCTGACCCCAAGTACAGTCCCCCAACCCTGAACTCTGAACCTGACCCCAAGTACAGTGCCCCAACACTGAACCCTGACCCCAAGTACAGTCCCCCAACCCTGAACCCTGATCCCTGACCCCAAGTACAGTCCCCCAACCCTGATACCTGACCCCAAGTACAGTCGCCCAACCCTGAACCCTGACCCCAAGTACAGTCCCCCAACTCTGAACTCCGAACACTGACCCCAAGTAAAATGCCCCACCCTGAACCCTCACCCCAAGTACAGTCCCCCAACATTGAACCCTGACCCCTGAACCCAAGTACAGTCCCCCAACCCTGAACCCTGACCCCACGTACAGTCCCCCAACCCTGAACCCTGCACCCTTAACTCTGACCCCAAGTAAAGTCCCCCAAACCTGAATCCTGACCCCAAGTAAAGTCCCCCAACCCTGACGCCTGACCCCTAGTACAGTCCCCCAACCCTGAAATCTGACCCCTGACCCCAAGTACATTCCAACAACCCTGAACCCTGACCCCAAGTACAGTCCCCCAATCATGATCCCTGACCCCAAGTACAGTCTCCCAAACCTGAACACTGAACTCTGACCCCAAGTACAGTCCACCAACCATGAAGCCTGACCCCAAGTACATTCCCCCTACCCTGAATCCTGAACCCTGACCCCGAGTACAGTCCCCCAACTCTGAACTCCGAACACTGACCCCAAGTAAAATCCACCATCCCTGAACCCTCACCCCAAGCACAGTCCCCCAGCACTGAACACTGACCCCTGAACCCATGTACAGTCATCCAACCCTGAACCCTGAACTCTGACCCAAGTACAGTTCCCCAACCCTGAAACCTGACCCCAAGTATAGTCCCCAACCCTGAACCCTGCCCCCAAGTACAGTCCCCCAACCCTGAACCCTGACCCCAAGTATAGTCCCCCAACCCTGAACCCTGACCCCAAGTACAGTCCCCCAACCCTGAATCCTGACCCCAAGTACAGTCCCCCAACACTGAACCCTGAACCTTCACTCTGACCCCAAGTAAAGTCCCGAAAACCTGAACCCTGACCCCAAGTACAGTACCCCAACCCTGAACCCTGACCCGAATTTTCGTCCCCCAACACTGAACCCCGAAACCTGAGCTCAAGTACAGTCCCCCAACACTAAACCCTGACCCCAAGTACAGTCTCCCAAACCTGAACACTTAAATCTGACCCCAAGTACAGTCCCCCTACCCTGAACCCTGACCCCAAGTACATTCCCCCTACCCTGAATCCTGAACTCTGACGCCAAGTACAGTCCCCCAACCCTGATACCTGAACCCTGACCCCGAGTACAGTCCCAAACCCTGAACCCCAACCCCGAGTACAGTCCCCCAACTCTGAACCCTGACCCCAAATACAGTCGCTCAACCCTGAACACCGAACCCTGACCCCAAGTACAGTCCCCCAACCCTGAACCCTGAACCTTAACTCTGACCACAAGTAAAGACCCCAAACCTGAACCCTGACCCCAAGTAAAGTCCCCCAACCCTGAACCCTGACCCCAAGTACAGTCCCCCAATGCTGAACCTGAACTCTGACCCCAAGTACAGTCTCCCAACCCTGAACCCCGAAAACTGACTCCAAGTACAATCCCCCATCCCTGAACCCTGACCCCAAGTACAGTCCCCCAACCCTGAACCCTGAACCTGACCCCAAGTACAGTGCCCCAACCCTGATACCTGACCCCAAGTACAGTCGCCCAACCCTGAACCCTGATCCCTGACCCCAAGTACAGTCCCCCAACCCTGAACCCTGATCCCTGACCCCAAGTACAGTCCCCCAACCCTGATACCTGACCCCAAGTACAGTCGCCCAACCCTGAACCCTGACCCCAAGTACAGTCCCCCAACTCTGAACTCCGAACACTGACCCCACGTAAAATCCCCCATCCCTGAACCCTCACCCCAAGCACAGTCCCCCAACCCTGAATCCTAAACGCTGACCCAAGTACAATCCCCCAACCCTGAACCCTGAACCCTTAACTCTGACCCCAAGTAAAGTCCCCCAACCCAGAACCCCTAACCCTGACCCCAAGTACAGTCCCCCAACCCTGATACCTGAACCCTGACCCCGAGTACAGTCCCCCAACTCTGAACCCTGACCCCCAAGTACAGTCGCCCAACCCTGAACACCGAACCCTGACCCCAAGTGCAGTCTCCCAACCCTGAACCCTGACCCCAAGTACAGTCGCCCAACCCTGAACCCTGACCCCAAGCACAGTCCCCCAACTCTGAACTCCGAACACTGACCCCAAGTAAAATCCCCCATCCCTGAACCCTCACCCCAAGTACAGTCCCCCAACACTGAACCCTGAACTCTGACCCCAAGTACAGTCCTCCAACCCTGAACCCCGACCCCAAATACATCCCCCAACCCTGAACTCTGACCCCAAGTACAGTCCCCCAACCCTGAACTCTGACCCCGAGTACACTCCCTCAACACTGAACCCGGACCCCATGTCTAGTCCCCCAACCCAGAACCCTCAACCCTGACCCTGTGTACAGTCCCCTAATCCTGAACCCTGAACTCTGACCCCACGTGCATTCCCACA
Source organism: Prionace glauca (assembly GCA_037974335.1). NCBI lineage: Eukaryota > Metazoa > Chordata > Chondrichthyes > Carcharhiniformes > Carcharhinidae > Prionace > Prionace glauca. The sequence goes on along the minus strand of JBBMRE010000191.1, from coordinate 292,052 downwards.
AATCTGAACCCTGACCCCACGTACAGTCCCTGAACCCTGAACACTGACCCCAAGTACAGTCCCCCAACCCTGAATCCTGAACCGTGACCCCAAGTACAGTCCCCTAACACTGAACCCTGACCCCAAGTACAGTCCCCCAACACTGAACCCTGGACCCTGACCCCAAGTACAGTCCCCCAACACTGAACCCTGAACCCTGACCCCAAGTTCAGTGCCCCAACCCTGAACCCTGACCCCAAGCACAGTGCCCCAAACCTGACCCCTGAACCTTGACCCCAAATACCATCCCCCAACCCTGAACCCTGACCCCCAGCACAGACGATCAACGCTGAACCCTGACCCCAAGCACAGTCCCCCAACCCTGAACTCTGACCCCGAGTACACTCACTCAACACTGAACCCGGACCCCATGTCTAGTCCCCCAACCCTGAACCCTCAACCCTGACCCTGTGTACAGTCCCCTAATCCTGAATCCTGAACTCTGACCCCACGTGCATTCCCCCAACTCTGAACCCTGACCCCACGTACAGTCCCTGAACCCTGAACCCTGACCCCAAGTACAGTCCCCCAACCCTGAACCCTGAACCGTGACCCCACGTACAGTCCCCGAACCCTGAACCCTGACCCCAATACAGTCGCCCAATCCTGAACCCTGAACCGTGACCCCAAGTACAGTCCCCCAACCCTGAAGCCTGACCCCAAGTACAGTCCCTCAACCCCGAACCCTGAACCCTGACCCCAAGTACAGTCCCCCAACCCTGAACCCTGAACCGTGACCCCACGTACAGTCCCCGAACCCTGAACCCTGACCCCAAGTACAGTCGCCCAATCCTGAACCCTGAACCGTGACCCCAAGTACAGTCTCCCAACCCTGAACCCTGACCCCGAGTACAGTCCCCCAACCCTGAACCCTGACCCCAGGTACAGTCCCCCAACCCTGAATCCTGAACTCTGACCCCAAGTAATGTCCCCCAACCCTGAACCCAAGAACAGTCCCTCAACCCTGAACCCTGAACTCTGACTCCGAGTACAGTCCCCCAACCCTGAATACCAAACCCTCACCCCAAGTAATGTCCCTCAATCCTGAACCCTGACCCCTGACCTCAAGTACAGTCCTCCAACACTGAACCCTGAACCCTGACCCCAAGTACAGTCCCCCAACACTGAACCCTGGACCCTGACCCTGAGTACAGTCCCCCAACACTGAACCCTGACCCCTGACCCCAAGTACAGTCCCCCAACCCTGAACCCTGACCCCAAGTACAGTCCCCTAACCCTGAACCCTGACCCTGAGTACAGTCCCACAACCCTGAACCATGAACCCTGTCCCCAAGTACCGTCCCTCAACTCTGAACCCCGAACCCTGACCCCAAGTACATCCCCCAACCCTGAACCCTGAACCCTGACCCCAAGTGCAGTCCCCCAACACTGAACTCTGAACCCTGACCCCAAGTATAGGCCTCAAACGTTGAACCTGACCCCAAGCAGAGGCAATGAACCCTAACCCTGAGAACAGGCCCCGAACCCTGACCCTCAGGGCCGGCCATGAACCCAGACTGTGGAAACAGGCCTTGACTCTGACCCCCAGGACTGAACCCGAACCCTGACCCTGAGAACAGTCCCGCACCCTTTCCCTGAACCTTGACCTGAGGACAGCCCCTGAACCCTGACCCCCACATACAGAAAGACTGAAACTCAAAGACACCGAGGGTCAGAGACACAGGGAGACACAGTCACAGAGACACAGGCAGTCAGAGACAGAGAGACTCACAGACACAGAGACACAGAGATTCGGAGACTCAGAGCCGGAGAGACTCAGGGACACAGAGAGTCAGGGAAAAAGAGACAGAGAGACACACAGATTCAAAGACACTGAGAGACAGAAACTCCGAGACTCAATGTCTAAGAGACTCAGAGACACACACACAGAGACAGAGAGACACAGAGACTAAGAGACAAAAATCCTCAGAGATACAGAGACTGAAAGACAAAGAGAATCAGAGACATCAAGATAGAGAATCACAGAGCCGAACAGTAACCCTAACCCTAACCCTAACCCGAACGCTAACGCCGAAACTCAACCCTAACCAGAACCCAGAACCTTACCCTAATGCCTAAACTCAACCCCAACCAGAACTCAGAACGTAACCCTAATGCCTAACCATGACCCTAACTCTAACCCCAACAATAACACTAACTATAAACATAAACCGAACCCTAATCTAACAATAACCATAACCCAGACTGTAACCCGAACACCAAACCCTAACCCTAATCCTAACCCTAACCCTAACGCTAACACTAACTATAAACCGAAACCTAAACCTAATCCTAACCCACACCGTAACCCTAACCCAGAACGTAACCCTAATCCTAACCCACACCGTAACTCTAACCTAGAACGTAACCCTAACACAGACCGTAACCCTAACCCTAACAACAAACTCTAACCCTAATCCTAACCCTATCCCTAATGCTAACACTAACTATAAACCGAAACCTAACCCTAATCCTAACCCACACCGTAACACTAACCTAGAATGTAACCCTAATCCTAACCCACACCGTAACCCTAACCTAGAATGTAACCCTAACACAGACCGTAACCCTAACCGTAACAACAAACTCTAAACCTAATCCTAACCCACACCGTAACACTAACCTAGAACGTAACCCTAACACAGACCGTAACCCTAACCGTAACAACAAACTCTAAACCTAATCCTAACCCACACCGTAACACTAACCTAGAACGTAACCCTAATCCTAACCCACACCATAACTCTAACCTAGAACGTAACCCTAACACAGACCGTAACCCTAACCCTAACAACAAACTCTAACCCTAATCCTAACCCTATCCCTAATGCTAACACTAACTATAAACCGAAACCTAACCCTAATCCTAACCCACACCGTAACACTAACCTAGAACGTAACCCTAATCCTAACCCACACCGTAACCCTAACCCAGAACGTAACCCTAACACAGACCGTAACCCTAACCCTAACAACAAACCCTAACCCTAATGCCAATCCCTTATCCTAATGCCAAACCCTAACCCTAATGCCAAACCCTAACCCTAACCCTATCCCTAACCAGAACCCAGACCATAAATATAACCCTAACACCAAACCCTAAAGCGTAACCCTAACCCAAACCCTTACCCTAATTTACCCAAACCCTTACACTAACACTAATCATAACCCTAAACCTAACCATAACCCAGACCGTAACGCCAACACCAAACCCTAACCCTAACCCTAACCCTAATGCCTAACCCTAATCCTAACCCTAGCCCTAACGCTAACACTAATCATAAACCTAACGCTAACCCGAACCCTAACCCAGACCACAAGCCTAACCCGAATCAAAACACTAACCCGAATGCCAACCCTAACCCTCACGCTAACATTAACCATAAACCTAACCCAAACATTAACCTGAAGCCTAACCATAACTCGAAAGCTAACCCTCGCCCTAACGCTAACAATAACCAGAATCCTAAACCTAACCTTAACCATAACACAGACCGTAACCCTAACACGAGCACAAAACCCAAACCCTAATGCCTAACCCTAACATAAACCCTAACCCTAACACTAACTATAAACCAAAACCTAACCCTAACCCTAACACTAACCCTAATCATAACCCAGACCATAACCCTAACACCAACCATAAACCTAACCATAAACCTAATCATAACCCAGACCATAACCCTAACACCAACCATAAACCTAACCCTAACCCTAACAATAACCCAGACCATAACCCTAACACCAACCATAAACCTAACCCTAAACCTAATCATAACCCAGACCATAACCCTAACACCAACCATAAACCTAACCCTAACCCTAATCATAACCCAGACCATAACCCTAACACCAACCATAAACCTAATCCTAACCCTAACCATAACCCAGACCATAACCCTAACACCAAACATAAACCTAACCCTAACCCCAATCATAACCCAGACCATAACCCTAACACCAACCATAAACCTAACCCTAACCCTAATCATAACCCAGACCATAACCCTAACACCAACCATAAACCTAACCCTAACCCTAATCATAACCCAGACCATAACCCTAACACCAACCATAAACCTAACACTAACCCTAACCATAACCCAGACCAGAACCCTAACACCAACCATAAACCTAACACTAACCCTAACCATAACCCACACCATAACCCTAACACCAACCATAAACCTAACCCTAACCCTAATCATAACCCAGACCATAACCCTAACACCAACCATAAACCTAACCCTAACCCTAATCATAACCCAGAACATAACCCGAACACCAACCATAAACCTAATCCTAACCCTAACCATAACCCAGACCAGAACCCTAACACCAACCATAAACCTAATCCTAACCGTAATCTTAACCCAGACCATAAACCTAACACCAACCATAAACATAACCCTAACCCTAATAATAACCCAGACCATAATCCTAACACCAACCATAAACCTAACCCTAACCCTAACCCAGACCATAACCCTAACACCAACCATAAACCTAATCCTAACCCTAACCATAACCCAGAACATAACTCTAACACCAACCATAAACCTAACCCTAACCCTAATCATAACCCAGACCATAACCCTAACACCAACCATAAACCTAACCCTAACCCTAATCATAACCCAGAACATAACCCTAACACCAACCATAAACCTAATCCTAACCCTAATCATAACCCAGACCATAACACTAACACCAACCATAAACCTAACCCTAACCCTAACCATAACCCAGACCATAACCCTAACACCAACCCTAACCCTAACCCTAATCATAACCCAGACCAGAAACCTAACACCAACCATAAACCTAATCCTAACCCTAATCATAACCCAGACCATAACCCTAACACCAACCATAAACCTAACCATAAACCTAACCATAACACAGACCATAACCCTAACACCAACCATAAACCTAACCATAAACCTAACCATAACCCAGACCATAACCCTAACACCAACCATAAACCTAACCCTAACCCTAATCATAACCCAGACCATAACCCTAACACCAACCATAAACCTAACCCTAACCATAACCATAACCCAGACCATAACCCTAACACCAACCATAAACCTAATCCTAACCCTAATCATAACCCAGACCATAACCCTAACACCAACCATAAACCTAACCATAACCCTAATCATAACCCAGACCATAACCCTAACACCAACCATAAACCTAACCCTAACCCTAACAATAACCCAGACCATAACCCTAACACCAACCATAAACCTAACCCTAACCCTAATCATAACCCAGACCATAACCCTAACACCAACCATAAACCTAACACTAACCCTAACCACAACCCACACCATAACCCTAACACCAACCATAAACCTAACCCTAACCCTAATCATAACCCAGACCATAACCCTAACACCAACCATAAACCTAACCCTAACCCTAATCATAACCCAGAACATAACTCTAACACCAACCATAAACCTAATCCTAACCCTAATCATAACCCAGACCAGAACCCTAACACCAACCATAAACCTAATCCTAACCCTAATCTTAACCCAGACCATAAACCTAACACCAACCATAAACATAACCCTAACCCTAATAATAACCCAGACCATAATCCTAACACCAACCATAAACCTAACCCTAACCCTAACCCAGACCATAACCCTAACACCAACCATAAACCTAATCCTAACCCTAACCATAACCCAGACCATAACCCTAACACCAACCATAAACCTAACCCTAACCCTAATCATAACCCAGACCATAACCCTAACACCAACCATAAACCTAACCATAACCCTAATCATAACCCAGACCATAACCCTAACACCAACCATAAACCTAACCCTAACCCTAACAATAACCCAGACCATAACCCTAACACCAACCATAAACCTAACCCTAACCCTAATCATAACCCAGACCATAACCCTAACACCAACCATAAACCTAACCCTAACCCTAACTTTAATCCTAACCCTAAATCGAACCATAATCCAAACACCTAAACCTACACCTGACCCTAACACTAACCCTCACCTTAACTCTAATCCAAACCCGAACCCTAACATAACCCTAAATCTCAACCTAACCGTAACCGTAACACGATCCAAAAACTCGAAACTTAACCCGAATCTGAACCCTAACTCCAACCCTAACCCTAACCCTAACCCATGCACTAGCCCTAACCCTAGCCCTAACACTAAATCTAATGCTAACCCGAGCCCTAAACCTAACCCGAACTCGAACCCTAATCTAAACCCTAACCCTAACTCGAACTCAAACGCTAATCCTAACACAAAGACTAACGCAAACCCGAACTCTAATCCAAATCCGAACACTAACTCTAATTGTAAACTTAACCCGAACTCTAACCATAACCTTACCCGTAATTCTAACACTAAACCGAAACCAAACGTTGACTCTAATGCTAACCCTAACCTAACCCTAATCCTAACCCTATCCCGAACCCGAAACCGATCCCTATCGCTATCCTGAACCCGAATGCTAACTCTAATGCTAAACATAACCCTAACCCTAACCCTAACCCTAACCCTAAGCCTATCCCTAAATCTAATCCTAACTCGCTCCCTAACCATAACCCTAACTCTAATCCTAACCCTAACCCTAACTCTAACCCTAACTCTAACTCTAACCCTAACCCTAACTCTAACCCTAATCCTAACCCTAACTCTAACCATAAACCTAACCCTAACCCTAACCCTAACTCTAACCCTAACCCTAACCCTAACCCTAACTCTAATCCTAACCCTAACTCTAACCCTAACCCTAACCCTAACCCTAACTCTAACTCTAACCCTAACTCTAACCCTAACCCTAACTCTAATCCCAACCCTAACCCTAAGCAGTAACCATCAACCTAACCCTAACTCGAATGCTAACCCGAACCTGACCCTATCCCTAACCCGAACCCTATCCCGAACCCGAACCCTATCCCTATCCTTAAACCTAACGCTAAATCTAACAGTAACCCTAAACCTATCCTAACCTTAACCCTAACTGTAATCCTAACCCTAACGCTACCTATCTCTAACACTAATCCTAATCCTATCCCGAACTCAAACCCTAATCCTAACTCGAACCCTAATCTAAACCCGAACCCAAACTCGAATCCAAACCCTAATCCCAACACTAAAACTAACCCTAACTCTAATCCCAAACCAAACCAAACCCTATCTCTAACCCTAAACTTAACCCGAACTCTAGCCCTAACCCTGTCACTAACCCAAAACCTAACCCTATCCCAATCCCAAAACCTAACCCTATCCTTATCCCAAAACCTAACCCTATCCCTATCCCAAAACCTAACCCTATCCCTATCCCAAAACCTAACCCTATCCCGATCCCAAAACCTAACCCTATCCCTATCCCAAAACCTAACCCTATCCCTATCCCAAAACCTAATCCTATCCCTATCCCAAAACCTAACCCTATCCCTATCCCAAAACCTAACCCTATCCCTATCCCAAAACCTAACCCTATCCCTATCCCAAAACCTAACCCTATCCCTATCCCAAAACCTAACCCTATCCCGATCCCAAAACCTAACCCTATCCCTATCCCAAAACCTAATCCTATCCCTATCCCAAAACCTAACCCTATCCCTATCCCAAAACCTAACCCTATCCCTATCCCAAAACCTAACCCTATCCCTATCCCAAAACCTAACCCTATGGCGAACCATAACACTAACTCTAACGCAAAGCCGAACTCTAAAGTAACTCGAACCCAAAATGTAATCCTAACCCTAACTCTCACCCTAACCCTATCCCTAACTCTAATCCAAATCCTATCCCGAACTCTAATCCAAACTCTAACTCCACACCCTCACCCAAACCATAATCCTAATACTCACCCGAACCCTAACTCTAACCCCAACCCTAAACCTAACTCTATCCCTAACCCTAACTCTAACCCTAATCCTAATGATAACCTGAGCCCTAAACCTAAGCCTAACTCGAACCCTAATCTAAAACCGAACCCAAACTCGAACCCTCGCCCTAATTCTAATCCTAACCCGAACCCTAAATCTAACACTAACCCTAAACCTAACTTTAACCTGAACCCTATCCCTAACTCTAACCGTAACCCTAAACCTAACGCTAACTCTAAAGCAAAGCCAAATCTAACCCTAACACTAATCTGAACCCGAACTCTCACTCTAAACCAAACTCTAATCTTAACCCTAACCCTAACCTAATCCTAACTCTAACCCTAACCCGAAACATAACTCTAACCCTAACCCTAACCCGAACACGAACCCAACTCTAGCACTAACCCTAGCCCTAAACCTAACCCTAACTCTAACCCTAATATAACCCGAACCCAACTTGAACCCAAACCCTAATCCGAACACTAAGACGAAATCTAACCCCAACTCTAATGCTAACCCTAACCCTAACCCGAACCCTTCACCCTAAATCAAACCATAATCCTAATGCTAACCCTAATCCTAACCCTAAATCTAACCATAACCCAAACACTAACCCTAGCCCTAAACGTAACCCTAACTCTAACCCTAATCGAAATCATAACCCAAACTCGAACCCAAACCCAAATCCGAACACTAAGACCAACCCTTACCCTATCTATAACTCTAAACCTAACCCTAAACCTAACTCTAACTCTAATGCTAACAACTAACCTAACCCTAAACCTTACCCTAACCCTAACCATAACCCTAACTCTAATTCTAACCCTAACGCTAACTCTAACCCTAACTCTAACCTTAACCCTAAACCTAACCCTAACCCTAAACCTAACACTAAATCTAACGCTAAGCCTAACCCTAACCTAACTGTAACCCTAACTGTAATCCTAACCCGTACCCTAATTCTAACCCTAACACTAAACATAACCCTAAAATTAACCCAAAACCTAAACCTAATGCTAACTCTAACGCGAAGCCTAACCCGAACCAAACCCGAACATAACTGTAATCCTAACCCTAACCCTAATCCGAACCCGAACTCTAATACTAACCCTAACTAACCCTAACTCTAACTGTAACCCTAAGCCTATCCCTAACCCTATCCCTACCCCGAAACCCTAACCCGATGCCAAAATCGAATGCTGATTCAAATGTTAACTCGAACCAAACTCTAACCCTAATTATAATCCTAACACTAACTCTAACCCGAACCCTATCCATAATCTAATCCTAATCCTATCCCTCACTCAAACCATAACCCTAACTCAAACCCGAACTCGAACCCAAACTCTTACCCGAACGCTAACTCGAATCCTAACCCTAACCTGAACAAAACTCTAACCCGAACTCTAACCCAAAATCTAACCTTAACCCAAACCCAAACCCTAATCCGAATACAAACCCTAACCCAAACCCTAATCCTAATACAAACCCTAACCCAAACCCTATTCCGAATACAAACCCGAACCCTAAAAGTAACCCTAACCCGAAACCTAACTCTAACCCTAACCCGAAACCTAACTCTAACCCTAACCCTAAATCTAACCCTAACCCTAACACTAACCCTAGCCCTAAACCTAACCCTAATCTAAACCCTAACCCAAACTCAAACACTAATCCTAACACTAAGGCTAACTCTAACCCTAATTCTAATCCTAACCCTAACCTTAAATCTAACCCTAACAGTAACAGTAACCCTATCCGTAACTCTAACCCTAACCCTACACCTAACCGTTACTCTAATGCGAATCCAAATCTAGCCCTAACTCTATCCGTATCCCTAAACCTATCCCAAACCCTAACCCGATCCCTAACTCTAACCCTAAACGTAATCCTAACTCTAACCCTAAGCTTATCCCTAACTCTAATCCTAACCCTATCCCAAACTCTAATCCTAACCCCAACCCTAACCCGAAATCTAACCCCAACTCTAATCCAAACCCGAACCCTATCCCTAAACCTACCTCTAATCCTAACCCTCATTCGAATGCTCATCCTAACCTAACCCGAACCCTATCCCTAACCCGAACTCTAATCCTAACCCTCACTCGAATGCTAACCCTAACCTAACCCGAAACCTATCCCTAACCCTAACTCTAATCCTAACCCTCACTCGAATGCTAACCCTAACCTAACCCGAACTCTATCCCTAACCCTAACTCTAATCCTAACCCTCACTCGAATGCTAACCCTAACCTAACCCGAACCCTAACGCGAACTCTAATGTAAACCCAAACTCGAACCTAACTCTAACTGTAACTGTTATCGTAACCCTAACCATATCCCTAACTCTAAACCTAAACCTATCCCGAACTCTAATCTTAACCATAACCCTAACCCAAACCCAGACCGTAACCCTAACCTTAACACCAAACCTTAACCCAAACACCAAACCTTAACCCTAACCCTAACCCTATAACTAACTCGAACCCTGAACCCTGATCCCAACCATATCCCTAACCCTAATCCCAACCCTAACCCTAACCCTAAACCCAATCCTAATCCGAACCATAACCCTAACACGAAGCCCTAACCCTAACCATAATCAAAATACCTAATCCTAAACGTAACCCAAACCCAAACTCTAATCTTAACACGAACCCTAACCATAATCCAAACACGTAACCCTAAACCTAACCCTAACGCTAACCCTCACCCTATCTCTAATCCTAACCCTAACCCTAACCATAATCCAAACACCTAACCCAAAATCAAACCAAAACCCTAAAACTAACCCTAACTCTAACCTTAACCCTAATCCTGACCCTAATTCCAACACTAACACCAACCCAAGCACTCGCCCCACCCGAACCCTAATACTAAATCTAACACTAACTAACCCTAAACCTAACCTGAACTCTAACCCTAATCTAACCCTAACTCAAACCCAAACCCAAATCCTAACACGAAGATGAACCCTAACTCTAATTCTAACCCTAACCCTAATTCTAACCCTAACCGTAACTCTAATTCTAACCCTAACCCTAACTCTAACCCTAACCCGATCCCTAATTCTAACCCGTGCCCTGGACCTAACCCGAACTCAAATGCAAACCCTAAACTAACACTAACCCTAACCCTAACCCTAACCCAAACCCTTACACTAAACAGAGATTTTAAACAGTGCCCGACACTAAACAGAGATTTTAAACAGTGCCCTACACTAAACAGAGATTTTAAACAGTGCTCTACACTAAACAGAGATTTTAAACAGTGCCCTACACTAAACAGAGATTTTAAACAGTACCCTACACTAAACAGAGATTTTAAACAGTACCCTACACTAAACAGAGATTTTAAACAGTGCCCTACACTAAACAGAGATTTTAAACAGTGCCCTACACTAAACAGAGATTTTAAACAGTACCCTCCACTAAACAGAGATTTTAAACAGAGCCCTACACTAAACAGAGATTTTAAACAGTGCCCTACACTAAACAGAGATTTTAACCAGTGCCCTACACTAAACAGAGATTTTAAACAGTGCTCTACACTAAACAGAGATTTTAAACAGTACCCTACACTAAACAGAGATTTTAAACAGTACCCTACACTAAACAGAGAATTTAAAAAGTACCCTACACTAAACAGAGATTTTAAACAGTACCCTACACTAAATAGAGATTTTAAACAGTACCCTACACTAAATAGAGATTTTAAACAGTGCCCTACACTAAATAGAGATTTTAAACAGTGCCCTACACTAAACAGAAATTTTAAACAGTGCCCTACACTAAACAGAGATTTTAAACAGTACCATACACTAAACAGTGATTTTAAACAGTATCCTACACTAAACAGAGATTTTAAACAGTGCCCTACACTAAACAGAGATTTTAAACAGTACCCTACACTAAACAGAGAATTTAAACAGTACCCTACACTAAATAGAGATTTTAAACAGTGCCCTACACTAAACAGAGAATTTAAACAGTACCCTACACTAAATAGAGATTTTAAACAGTACCCTACACTAAATAGAGATTTTAAACATTGCCCTACACTAAACAGAGATTTTAAACAGTACCCTACACTAAACAGAGAATTTAAACAGTACCCTACACTAAATAGAGATTTTAAACAGTACCCTACACTAAACAGAGATTTTAAACAGTGCCCTACACTAAACAGAGATTTTAAACAGTGCCCTACACTAAACAAAGATTTTAAACAGTACCCTACACTAAACAGAGATTCTAAACAGTACCCTACACTAAACAGAGATTTGAAACAGTGCCCTACACTAAACAAAGATTTTAAACAGTACCCTACACTAAACAGAGATTCTAAACAGTACCCTACACTAAACAGAGATTTGAAACAGTGCCCTACACTAAACAGAGATTTGAAGCAGTGCCCTACACTAAACAAAGATTTTAAACAGTGCCCTACACTAAACAGAGATTTTAAACAGTACCCTACATTAAACAGAGATTTTAAACAGTGCCCTACACTAAACAGAGATTTTAAACAGTGCCCTACACTAAACTGAGATTTTAAACAGTGCCCTACACTAAACAGAGATTTTAAACAGTACCCTACATTAAACAGAGATTTTAAACAGTACCCTACACTAAACAGAGATTTTAAACAGTACCCTACACTAAACAGAGATTTTAAACAGTGCCCTACACTAAACAGAGATTTGAAACAGTGCCCTACACTAAACAGAGATTTTAAACAGTGCCCTACACTAAACAGAGATTCTAAACAGTACCCTACACTAAACAGAGATTTTAAACAGTGCCCTACACTAAACAGAGATTTTAAACAGTGCCCTACACTAAACAGAGATTTTAAACAGTGCCCTACACTAAACAGAGATTTTAAACAGTGCCCTGCTCTAAACGGAGATTTTAAACAGTACCCTACATTAAACAGAGATTTTAAACAGTACCCTACACTAAACAGAGATTTGAAACAGTGCCCTACACTAAACAAAGATTTTAAACAGTGCCCGACACTAAACAGAGATTTTAAACAGTGCCCTACACTAAACAGAGATTTTAAACAGTACCCTACACTAAACAGAGATTTTAAACAGTGCCCTACACTAAACTGAGATTTTAAACAGTGCCCTACACTAAACAGAGATTTTAAACAGTACCCTACATTAAACAGAGATTTTAAACAGTACCCTACACTAAACAGAGATTTTAAACAGTACCCTACACTAAACAGAGATTTTAAACAGTGCCCTACACTAAACAGAGATTTGAAACAGTGCCCTACACTAAACAGAGATTTTAAACAGTACCCTACACTAAACAGAGATTTTAAACAGTGCCCTACACTAAACAGAGATTTTAAACAGTGCCCTACACTAAACAGAGATTTTAAACAGTGCCCTACAATAAACAGAGATTTTAAACAGTGCCCTACACTAAACAGAGATTTTAAACAGTGCCCTACACTAAATAGAGATTTTAAACAGTGCCCTGCTCTAAACGGAGATTTTAAACAGTACCCTACACTAAACAGAGATTTTAAACAGTACCCTACACTAAACAGTGATTTTAAACAGTACCCGACACTAAACAGAGATTTTAAACAGTGCCCGACACTAAACAGAGATTTTAAACAGTGCCCTGATCTAAACAGAGATTTTAAACAGTACCCTACACTAAACAGTGATTTTAAACAGTACCCGACACTAAACAGAGATTTTAAACAGTGCCCGACACTAAACAGAGATTTTAAACAGAGCCCTACACTAAACAGAGATTTTAAACAGTGCCTTACACTAAATGGAGATTTTAAACATTGCTCTCCACTAAACGGAGATTTTAAACAGTGCCCGACACGAAACAGAGATTTTAAACAGTACCCTACACGAAACAGAGATTTTAAACAGTGCCCTACACTAAACAGAGATTTTAAACAGTGCCCTACACTAAACAGAGATTTTAAACAGTGCCCGACACGAAACAGAGATTTTAAACAGTACCCTACACGAAACAGAGATTTTAAACAGTGCCCTACACTAAACAGAGATTTTAAACAGTGCCTTACACTAAATGGAGCTTTTAAACAATGCCCTCCACTAAACGGAGATTTTAAACAGTGCCCTACACTAAACAGAGATTTTAAACAGTGCCCTACACTAAACAGAGATTTTAAACAGTACCCTACACTAAACAGAGATTTTAAACAGTGCCCTACACTAAACAGAGATTTTAAACAGTGCCCTACACTAAACAGAGATTTTAAACAGTGCCCTACACTAAACAGAGATTTTAAACAGTGCCCTCCACTAAACAGAGATTTTAAACAGTACCCTACACTAAACAGAGATTTTAAACAGTGCCCTACACTAAACAGAGATTTTAAACAGTGCCCTACACTAAACAGAGATTTTAAACAGTGCCCTACACTAAACAGAGATTTTAAACAGTGCCCTACACTAAACAGAGATTTGAAACAGTGCCCTACACTAAACAGAGATTTTAAACAGTGCCCTACACTAAACAGATTTTAAACAGTGCCCTACACTAAACAGAGATTTTAAACAGTGTCCTACACTAAACGGAGATTTTAAACAGTACCCTACACTAAACGGAGATTTTAAACAGTACCCTACACTAAACAGAGATTTTAAACAGTGCCCTACACTAAACAGAGATTTTAAACAGTGCCCTACACTAAACAGAGATTTTAAACAGTGCCCTCCACTAAACAGAGATTTTAAACAGTACCCTACACTAAACAGAGATTTTAAACAGTGCCCTACACTAAACAGAGATTTTAAACAGTGCCCTACACTAAACAGAGATTTTAAACAGTGCCCTACACTAAACAGAGATTTTAAACAGTGCCCTACACTAAACAGAGATTTGAAACAGTGCCCTACACTAAACAGAGATTTTAAACAGTGCCCTACACTAAACAGATTTTAAACAGTACCCTACACTAAACAGAGATTTTAAACAGTGCCCTACACTAAACAGAGATTTTAAACAGTGCCCTACACTAAACAGAGATTTTAAACAGTGCCCTACACTAAACAGAGATTTTAAACAGTGTCCTACACTAAACGGAGATTTTAAACAGTACCCTACACTAAACGGAGATTTTAAACAGTACCCTACACTAAACAGAGATTTTAAACAGTGCCCTACACTAAACAGAGATTTTAAACAGTGCCCTACACTAAACAGAGATTTTAAACTGTGCCTTACACTAAATGGAGATTTTAAACAGTGCCCTCCACTAAACGGAGATTTTAAACAGTGCCCTACACTAAACAGAGATTTTAAACAGTGCCCTACACTAAACAGAGATTTTAAACAGTGCCCTCCACTAAACGGAGGTTTTAAACAGTGCCCTACACTAAACAGAGATTTTAAACAGTGCCCTACACTAAACAGAGATTTTAAACAGTGCCCTACACTAAACAGAGATGTTAAACAGTACCCTACACTAAACAGAGATTTTAAACAGTACCCTACACTAAACAGAGATTTTAAACAGTGCCCTACTCTAAACAGAGATTTTAAACAGTGCCCTACACTAAACAGAGATTTTAAACAGTGCCCTACACTAAACAGAGATTTTAAACAGTACCCTACACTAAACGGAGAATTTAAACAGTGCCCTACACTAAACTGAGATTTTAAACAGTACCCGACACTAAACAGAGATTTTAAACAGTACAATTAGGCAATTTAGCATGACCAATCCTCCTCTTGTATATAGTCCGGGACAGTAAGTGACAATTTAGCATGGCCAATCGACCTAATATCTTGGGATACTCAGGGGCCACTTATCATGGCCAATCTATGTCTCCTACACATCCTTGTACACCCATGGGAAAGTTAGCATGGATAATCCACCTCTTGTATACACCTTGGGACACTAATGTGCGATTTACCATGGCCAATCCACCTAAACTACACAGCTTGGGACACTCAGGGGAATTTAGCAATAAGGGATAATTTACCATGGCCAATCCACCTCTTGTACACAGCTTGGGACAAAAACGGGATTTTAACATGTCTCATCCACATCTTTAGCATCTAAGGATGGCCAATCCAGCTCTGGTACACATCTTGGGACACTAAGGAACAATTTAGCAAGGCAAATACACCTCTTGTACACATTTTGGAACACTAAAGTGAATTTAGCGCGGTCAATCCACATCTTGTACACAGCTTGGGAGACAAAGCGGCAATTTAACAAGATCATTCACACCTCGTACACACCTTGGAATACTAAGGGGAATTTAGCAGAGCCAATCCATCTCTCATACACCGCTTAGAACCCAGCATAGAACCCTAGAACCCTACAGTGCAGAAACAGGCCCTTCAGCCCATCGAGTCTGCACCGAACACAATCCCACCCAGACCCTATCCCCATATCCCTACACATTTACCTGCTAATCCCTCTAACCTACACATCCCAGGACACTAAGGGGCAATTTTAGCATAGCCAATGAACCTAACCCGCACATCTTTGGACTGTGGGAGGAAACCGGAGCACCCGGAGAAAACCCACGCAGACACGAGGAGAATGTGCAAACTCCACACAGGCAGTGACCCGAGCTGGGAATCGAACCCAGGACCCTGGAGCTGTGAAGCAGCAGTGCTAACCACTGTGCTACCGTGCCGTCTTGGGACACTAAGGAGCAATTTATCATGACCAATCCACCCAACCTACACATCTTAGGCCGTGTCAGGGATTTTAACATGTCCAATTCTCATCCACATCTTGGGGCGCTAACGGAAATTTAGCCTGGCCAATCCACCTCTCGTACGCAGCTTGGGACACTGAGGGTCCATTTATCATGGCCAATCCACCGCTCGTACACATCTTGGGACACTGAGGGGAATTTAGCCTGGCCAATCCATCTAATCTAGAATAGCCTTCAGCCAGAGTGCTGAGCCGATGACCCTCCTGGCCTCCTCCAGTGGGCCCCAGCAACCCAGATATCAGTCCTCAGCCACTTTGATTCACTCCATGTCATCTCAAGAAATGTCAGGAACAACAGCAAGATGGACTATTCTTTCAATGGGAAAAAATCCCAGCTGTGCAGAGGGATCTGGGCGTCCTTGTGCAGGAATCTTCAAGGAGTTGGTTTGCAGCAGGGGATGGAGAAGGAAACTGGAATTTTGTCCTTCGTTGCTGGAGGGATGGAGTTTAAAAGCAGCGAGGTTATGTATAAGGTGCTGGGGAGGCCACATCTGGAGTTACTGTGGACAGTTTTGGTGTCCTGCCTTGAGAAAAGGATATCCTGGGGGTGCAGAGGAGACTCACTGGGTCTCCCCAAACTAACAGAATTATTCAAACAAGAGTTGGCCCTGACACAGATAACAGTCAAAGAGGTAAGAAATATTGGTGTAAAACAGGGACTGGGACAGGCCTCAGATGAGGAAGGACAGAATTGGAGAAGATAGGGGGTGCTGGGGGTGGGGGTAAAAAGAGACAAGACAGCGTTCGGGGAAGGAAAGGGAAAATAATAGCTCCAGAGGCAACACAACAGACCTTATTCCATATGGAGTCGGCCACACTGCAGAGGACACATTTGATCAGTTTCAGGGAGAATTGTTGGTGGTGGGAGAGATGATGGAGACAGGGGGTGGGGGGGTAACATTTAGTCTACACAAGTGGACCCAGGGCAACATTCGGTGACCAAGGTGTGAAAGCAGCTGAGGGGGGTCCACGGGAATGCTCGCAAATGGATTTCACAGGATCGTTCCCTGGAATAAAAGGGAAAAACTTCCTGTTTAGCGATTACTGATCGATGCATTTCCATCTCAAACCGTGGCTACGATATTGGCCAGTGGGATAATATCCAGGCGGGGAATCCCTCTCCAGTTAGACTCAGAACTGGCTGCACAGGGGGGAGAGTTTGAGGAAAGTCTTTAGGGATCAGACAGAGATTTCACCACCCACAGAGTTCAGGATTGGGGGGACGGATGGACAGAAGAACAGCTGAACCAACACCGTGATGGATGGAGGAAGCGATCGGGTCCAGTTTCTCCTGAAGGACAACAGAGAGCCACTCTTTCCAGGGGAATATGGGGTTAACACCTTTCCAATGATTTTAGAAATCATTAAGATGATTTTAGCAAGGCCAATCCACCGAACATGCACATTTGGGACACTAAGGGGCAATTTAACATGGCCATTCCACCGAAACTACACACCTTGGGACACTTAGGGGCAACTTAGCATGGCCAATCCCCCAAACCGACACATCTTGGGATAGTAATGGGCAAACGGGAGGAGGAGAGTGAGTGGGAGACAGAGAGGCAGAGTTTGAGGGACTGAGTGAACATTCTCCCAAACAACATCAACAGTGATGGGATAAGCTTGGCAGAAAAGGAACCCTCCCAAACTGCCGACACCAGGAGACTGGGCTACGGTGAAACTAATAAGGAACGATTCTGTGTCAGGTGGGAAAAGGACCTTTTTCTGTATTAACCACCAGACAGACACGGGCCTCAGTTGATGGGGAGTCTGGTCTGTGATAGAGAGACGGGCTGGGCTAAAACTTTATCCAAACCAACAGCCTGGTATGGGTGAGATTCCCCAGTAAGAGACTGACAGCGACATCACTAACAATGTGGGATCATTCCCATTTGTAAATAGATATCACGTTCGATACAATGACAGTCGGAGAGAATTTATAGATAAGCAATGTGAGTAACTGAGGATATTGATAAAATTTACCTCTGAGACTGTTCGTGAGTCAAAATACAGCGGGTTTTTATTTCAAAGCTTTGGGTTTTAACCCAGACATGTGGGAGAAACAGGTTCCCAATAATGACTGCCAGACTGCTCCTGGAACACAAACAGAAGCCAGTATTTATACATCGGGAGTTTGACTTACAAACAGGACAGAAAATCGCAATTCTGGTCACCGATACTCACACCTGACCATCTATATTCACACCTGAACATCTATATTCACACCTGACCATCTATACTCTCACCTGACCATCTATACTCACACCTGACCATCTATACTCTCACCTGACCATCTATATTCACCCCTGACCATCTATATTCACACCTGACCATCGAAACACACATCTGACCATCTATACTCACACCTGACCATCTATACTCACACCTGACCATCTATATTCACACCTGACCATCTATATTCACACCTGACCATCTATACTCACACCTGACCATCTATATTCACATCTGACCATCTATACTCACACCTGACCATCTATATTCACACCTGACCATCTATATTCACACCTGACCATCTATATTCACTCCTGACCATCTATATTCACACCTGACCATGTATACTCACACCTGACCATCTATATTCACCCCCGACCATCTATATTCACACCGGACCATCGATACTCACACCTGACCATCTATATTCACTCCTGACCATCTATATTCACACCTGACCATCTATATTCACATCTGACAATCTATACTCACACCTGACCATCTATATTCACACCTGACCATCTATATTCACACCTGACCATCTATATTCACCCCTGACCATCTATACTCACACCTGACCATCTATATTCACTCCTGACCATCTATACTCACACCTGACCATCTATATTCACACCTGACCATCTATACTCACACCTGACCATCTATACTCACACCTGACCATCTATATTCACACCTGACCATCTATACTCACACCTGACCATCTATACTCACACCTGACCATCTATACTCACACCTGACCATCTATACTCACACCTGACCATCTATACTCACACCTGACCATCTATACTCACCCCTGACCATCTATATTCAACCTGACCATCTATATTCACACCTGACCATCTATACTCACACCTGACCATCTATACTCACCCCTGACCATCTATATTCACACCTGACCATCTATATTCACACCTGACCATCTATACTCACACCTGACCATCTATACTCACACCTGACCATCTATACTCACACCTGACCATCTATACTCACACCTGACCATCTATACTCACACCTGACCATCTATATTCACATCTGACCATCTATACTCACCCCTGACCATCTATATTCACACCTGACCATCTATATTCACACCTGACCATCTATACTCACACCTGACCATCTATACTCACACCTGACCATCTATACTCACACCTGACCATCTATACTCACACCTGACCATCTACACACACAGCTGACCATCCATATTCACACCTGACCATCTATACTCACCGCTGACCATCTATATTCACACCTGACCATCTATATTCACACCTGGCCATCTATACTCACACCTGACCATCTATACTCACACCTGACCATCTATATTCACACCTGACCATCTATACTCACACCTGACCATCTATATTCACACCTGACCATCTATATTCACACCTGACCATCTATATTCACACCTGACCATCTATATTCACACCTGACCATCTATATTCACACCTGACCATCTATATTCACACCTGACCATCTAGAACTAGAACCCTACAGTGCAGAAACAATCCCACCCAGACCCTATCCCTACACATTTACCTGCTAATCCCTCTAACCTACACATCCCAGGACACTAAGGGGCAATTTTAGCATAGCCAATGAACCTAACCCGCACATCTTTGGACTGTGGGAAGAAACCGGAGCACCCGGAGAAAACCCACGCAGACACGAGGAGAATGTGCAAACTCCACACAGGCAGTGATCCGAGCCGGGAATCGAACCCAGGACCCTGGAGCTGTGAAGCAGCAGTGCTAACCACTGTGCTACCGTGCCGCCCATACCTGACCATCTATACTCACACCTGACCATCTATACTCACACCTGACCAGCTATACTCACACCCGACCATCTATACTCACACCTGACCATCTATATTCGCACCTGACCATCTATACTCACACCTGACCATCTATATTCACACCTGACCATCTGAACTGACACCCGACCATCTATATTCACACCCGACCATCTATATTCACACCTGACCAACTATACTCACACCTGACCATCTATACTCACACCTGACCATCTATACTCACCCCTGACCATCTATATTCACACCTGACCATCTATATTCAGACCTGACCATCTATATTCACACCTGACCATCTATACTCACACCTGACCATCTGAACTCACACCCGACCATCTATATTCACACCTGACCATCTATACTCACACCTGACCATCTATACTCACACCCGACCATCTATATTCATACCTGACCATCTATATTCACACCTGACCATCTATACTCACACCTGACCATCTATATTCACACCTGACCATCTATATTCAGACCTGACCATCTATATTCACACCTGACCATCTATACTCACACCTGACCATCTATATTCACACCTGACCATCTATATTCACACCTGACCATCTATACTCACACCTGACCATCTATATTCATACCTGACCATCTATACTCACACCTTACCATCTATATTCACACCCGACCATCTATATTCACACCCGACCATCTATATTCAGACCTGACCATCTATACTCACACCTGACCATCTATACTCACACCTGACCATCTATATTCACTCCTGTCCATCTCTATTGACACCTGACCATCTAGGGGAAATTTTGTCCTGCTTACATACCTCTCATACACATCTTGGTCGGCTAAAATGAATTGTTCATCGCCAGTCCTCTTAACGTACACACCTTGGGACACTCTGGGGCAATTTAGAGTGGCCACTCCACCTAACCTACACACCTTGGGACAGTAATGGTCTATTTAGCATGGTCAATCCACCTTAACGACACATCTTGGGACACTAGGGGATTTTAACATGTCCAATTCTCCTCTCGTTCACATCTTGTGGTGCGAGAGGAAATTTGGCATGGTCAATCCATCACTCGCACACATCTTGGGACATTTAATGGAATTTAGCATGGCCAATCTCTGCCTTGGGACACGAAGGGGAATTTAGCATGGCGAATCTCTTACACTTCTTGGGACACTCAGGGCTAATCCACCCCACCTACACATCTTCAAACACTAAAGGAGCAATTTAGCACGGCCAATCCACATCTTGTACACATCTTGGGACACTCAGGGGCAATTTCCCTTGGCCTACACACTTCTTGTATGCATCTTGGCACACCGAGATGATTTTAGCAAGGTCAATCCACCTAACATGCCCATTTGGGGCACTAAAGGGCAATTTAACATGGCCATTCCACCTAAACGACACACCTTGGGACACTTAGTGGCAACTTAGCATGGCCAATCCCCCTAACTTACGCATCTTGGGACAGTAATGGGCAGTTTAGCATGACCAATCCACCAAACCTCCACATTTTGGGACACTAAGAGGCAATTTAGCCTGGCCAATCCACCTCTCATACATATCTTGGAACACTCAGGGGATTTTAACATGTCCAATTCTCCGCTCATCTACATCTCGGGACGCTAAAGTTAATTTAGCCTGGCCAATAAACTAACCCGCACGTCTTTGGACTGTGGGAGGAAACCGCAGCACCCAGAGGAAACCCACTCAGACACGAGGAGAATGTGCGAACTTCACACAGACAGTGACCTGAGCTGGGGATCGAACCTGGGTCACTGGAGCTGTGAAGAATCAGTGCTACCCACTGTGCTGCCATGTCGCTGTTGAGTTTGTTGGTATTTTGCCACGTTGTTGGTGTTGTTCGATTTGTTGGTGTTTTCAACGGTTGAGGTTGTTGTTGAATTTGTTGGTGTTTTTACCTGTTAAGGTTGTTGTTGAATTTGTTGGTGTTTTTATCTGTTGAGGTTGTTGTTGAATTTGTTGGTGTTTTTACCTGTTGAGGTTGTTGTTGAATTTGTTGGTGTTTTTACCTGTTGAGGTTGTTGTTGAATTTGTTGGTGTTTTTAACTGTTGAGGTTGTTGTTGAATTTGTTGGTGTTTTTACCTGTTGAGGTTGTTGTTGAATTTGTTGGTGTTTTTACCTGTTGAGGTTGTTGTTGAATTTGTTGGTGTTTTTACCTGTTGAGGTTGTTGTTGAATGTGTTGGTGTTTTTAACTGTTGAGGTTGTTGATTTTGTTTTTCTTTTTTGATTCGAGGTTGTTGAATGTGTTGATGTTTTTCAATGTTGATGTTGTTGGATTTGTTGATTTGTTTTCAATGTAGAAGTTATTGTTGGAATTGTTAATGTTTTTCACTGTTATGGTTGTTGTTGAATTTGTTTGTGTTTTTCAATGTTGTGGTTGTTGTTGAATTTGTTGGTGTTTTTGTTCATGTTGAGGTTGTTGTTGGATTTGTTGGTGCTTTTTAATGTTGAGGTTGTTGTTGGGTTTGTTGGTGTTTTAATGTTGAGGTTGTTATTGGGTTTGTTGGTGTTTTAATGTTGAGGTTGTTATTGGGTATGTTGGTGTTTCAATGTTGAGGTTGTTATTGGGTTTGTTGGTGTTTCAATGTTGAGGTTGTTATTGGGTTTGTTGGTGTTTTAATGTTGAGGTTGTTGTTGGGTTTGTTGGTGTTTTAATGTTGAGGTTGTTGTTGGGTATGTTGGTGTTTCAATGTTGAGGTTGTTGTTGGGTTTGTTGGTGTTTTAATGTTGAGGTTGTTATTGGGTTTGTTGGTGTTTTAATGTTGAGGTTGTTGTTGGGTTTGTTGGTGTTTTAATGTTGAGGTTGTTGTTGGGTATGTTGGTGTTTCAATGTTGAGGTTGTTGTTGGGTTTGTTGGTGTTTTCAATGTTGAGGTTGTTGTTGGGTATGTTGGTGTTTCAATGTTGAGGTTGTTGTTGGATTTGTTGGTGTTTTAATGTTGAGGTTGTTGTTGGATTTGTTGGTGTTTTAATGTTGAGGTTGTTATTGGGTTTGTTGGTATTTTAATGTTGAGGTTGTTATTGGGTTTGTTGGTGTTTTAATGTTGAGGTTGTTGTTGGGTTTGTTGGTGTTTTAATGTTGAGGTTGTTATTGGGTTTGTTGGTGTTTCAATGTTGAGGTTGTTATTGGGTTTGTTGGTGTTTTAATGTTGAGGTTGTTATTGGGTTTGTTGGTGTTTTAATGTTGAGGTTGTTATTGGGTTTGTTGGTGTTTTAATGTTGAGGTTCTGGGGGTTTTTTCCGGGTGCTCCGGTTTCCTCTCATACCCCAAAAACGTGCTCTGAGGCTGATTGGTACAACGAATTGTCCCTAAATTAGTCTCCCCTCAATCTTCCCCAATAGGTGTAGACAAAGGTCATGGGTAGATGAGGGCACTCATAATGTTTAAATGGCGGCAGGGGCTCGTTGGGCCGAAAGGCCTGTTTCCCGGGCTGTGCTGTTCTTTGTTCTTTGTAACCTCAACATTGAAATCCAACAACAACCTCAACATTGACAAACACCAACAAATCCAACAACAACCTCAACATTGCAAAGCACCAACAAATCCAACAACAACCTCAACATTGCAAAGCACCAACAAATCCAACAACAACCTCAACATTGAAAAGCACCAACAAATCCAACAACAACCTCAACATTGAAAAACACCAACGAATTAAAGAATAACATCAAAATTGAGAAATATCGACAATTTCAACAACTATATCAGCAAAAAAACACCAACAAATCCAACAACAACCCAAACTGAACAAACAACAAATCCAACAACAACCTGAGAATGAAAAAAAATTCTAACAACCTAAAAATTGAAAAAAACCCCAAAAAGATCAACAAGAGCCTCAACAGCAAAGAACAGCAACAATCCAACAACAACCTCAACATTGAAAAACACCAACAAATGCAACAACATCCTCAACAGCAAAGAACAGCAACACTCCAACAACAACCTCAACATTGAAAAACACCAACAAATGCAACAACATCCACATCAGCAAAGAACAGAAACACTCCAACAACAACCTCAACATTGAAAAGCACCAACAAATGCAACAACATCCTCAACAGCAAAGAACAGCAACACACCAACAACAACCTCAGCATTGAAAAACACCAACAAATGCAACAACATCCTCAACAGCAAACAACAGCAACACTCCAACAACAACCTCAACATTGAAAAACACCAACAAATGCAACAACATCCACATCAGCAAAGACCAGAAACACTCCAACAACAACCTCAACATGGAAAAACACCAACAAATCCAACAACAGCCTCAAAAGCAAAGAACAGCAACAATCCAACAACAACTTCAAATTGAAAAACACCAACAAATGCAACAACATCCTCAACAGCAAAGAACAGCAACAATCCAACAACAACCATGATCATTGAAAAACACCAACGAATTAAAGAATAACATCAAAATTGAGAAATATCTACAATTTCAACAACTATATCAGCAAAAAAACACCTACAAATCCAACAACAACCTGAGAATGAGAAAAATACATTATTTCCAACAATAAACTAAACATTGAAAAACACCAACAATTCCGTCCAACTTTGACTCGCGACAGGACAACATGTCACGGCCAATCAACAGAACCGACACATCTTGGGACAGTACGAGGCAATGTGGTTTGGACAACCATCTCAAACAACCATCTCCACATTGAAAAACACCAACAAATCCAACAACAACCCAAACTGAACAAACAACAAATCCAACAACAACCTGAGAATTAAAAAAAATTCTAACAACCTAAAAATTGAAAAAAACCCCAAAAAGTTCAACAAGAGCCTCAACAGCAAAGAACAGCAACACACCAACAACAATCTCAACATTGAAAAACACCAACAAATGCAACAACATCCTCAACAGCAAAGAACAGCAACAATCCAACAACAACTTCAACATTGAAAAACAACAACAAATGCAACAACATCCTCAACAGCAAAGAACAGCAACAATCCAACAACAACTTCAACATTGAAAAACACCAAGAAATGCAACAACAGCCTCAACAGCAACGAACAGCAACAATCCAACAACAACTTCAACATTGAAAAACACCAACAAATGCAACAATATCCTCAAAAGCAAAGAACTGCAACAATGCAACAACAACTTCAACATTGAAAAACACCAACAAATGCAACGACAGCCTCAACAGCAAAGAACAGCAACAATCCAACAACAACTTCAACATTGAAAAACACCAACAAAAGCAACAACATCCACAATAGCAAAGAATAGCAACAATCCAACAACAACTTCAACATTGAAAAACACCAACAAATACAACAACAGCCTCAACAGCAAAGAACAGCAACAATCCAACAACAACTTCAAATTGGAAAACACCAACAAATGCAACAACATCCTCAACAGCAAAGAACAGCAACAATCCAACAACAACTTCAACATTGAAAAACACCAACAAATGCAACAACAGCCTCAACAGCAAAGAACAGCAACAATCCAACAACAACTTCAACGTTGAAAAACACCAACAAATGCAACAACAGCCTCAACAGCAAAGAACAGCAACAATCCAACAACAACCTCAACATTGAAAAACACCAACAAATGCAACAACAGCCTGAGAAATAAATAAACCCCAATATTTCCACCAACCAAAATATTAAAAACAAAACAAATTCAACAACAATCTCAGATTTGAAAACCAGCAACAATTTCAACAACAACCTCAACATTGAAAAACACCAACAAGACCCAGACCCAGAGACACAGAGACTCAGAGACTCAGAGACACCGAGACTCAGAGACACAGGGACACAGAGACTCAGAGACACAGAGACTCAGAGACACAGAGACTCAGAGACACAGAGACTCAGAGACTCAGAGACTCAGAGACACAGAGACACAGAGATTCAGAGACTCAGAGACTCAGAGACACAGAGACACAGAGACACAGAGACTCAGAGACACAGAGACTCAGAGACACAGAGACTCAGAGACACAGAGACACAGAGACTCAAAGACTCAGAGACACAGAGACACAGAGACTCAGAGACTCAGAGACTCAGAGACTCAGAGACACAGAGACACAGAGATTCAGAGACTCAGAGACTCAGAGACACAGAGACACAGAGACACAGAGACACAGAGACTCAGAGACACAGAGACACAGAGACACAGAGACTCAGAGACTCAGAGACTCAGAGACACAGAGACACAGAGATTCAGAGACTCAGAGACTCAGAGACACAGAGACACAGAGACACAGAGACACAGAGACTCAGAGACACAGAGACTCAGAGACACAGAGACTCAGAGACTCAGAGACACAGAGACTCAAAGACTCAGAGACACAGAGACACAGAGACTCAGAGACTCAGAGACTCAGAGACTCAGAGACTCAGAGACACAGAGACACAGAGATTCAGAGACTCAGAGACTCAGAGACACAGAGACACAGAGACACAGAGACACAGAGACACAGAGACACAGAGACTCAGAGACTCAGAGACACGGAGACTCAGAGACTCAGAGACTCAGAGGCACAGAGACACAGAGACTCAGAGGCACAGAGACTCAGAGACTCAGAGACACAGAGACACAGAGACTCAGAGACTCAGAGACTCAGAGACACAGAGACTCAGAGACACAGAGACTCAGAGACTCAGAGACACAGAGACTCAGAGACACAGAGACACAGAGACTCAGAGACACAGAGACTCAGAGACACAGCGACTCAGAGACACAGAGACACAGAGACTCAGAGGCACAGAGACACAGAGACACAGAGACTCAGAGACACAGAGACACAGAGACTCAGAGACACAGAGACTCAGAGACACAGAGACACAGAGACTCAGAGACACAGAGACTCAGAGACACAGCGACTCAGAGACACAGAGACTCAGAGACACAGAGACACAGAGACTCAGAGACACAGAGACGCAGAGACTCAGAGACACAGAGACACAGAGACTCAGAGACTCAGAGACTCAGAGACACAGCGACTCAGAGACACAGAGACTCAGAGACACAGAGACACAGCGAATCAGAGACACAGAGACACAGAGACTCAGAGACTCAGAGACTCAGAGACACAGAGACTCAGAGACATAGAGACTCAGAGACTCAGAGACACAGAGACTCAGAGACACAGCGACTCAGAGGCACAGAGACACAGAGACTCAGAGACACAGAGACACAGAGACTCAGAGACACAGAGCCACAGAGACTCAGAGACATAGAGACTCAGAGACTCAGAGACACAGAGACTCAGAGACACAGCGACTCAGAGACACAGAGACACAGAGACTCAGAGACACAGAGACACAGAGACGCAGAGACTCAGAGACACAGAGTCTCAGAGACTCAGAGACACAGGGACACAGAGACTCAGAGACTCAGAGACACAGGGACACAGGGACACAGGGACACAGAGACTCAGAGACACAGAGACTCAGAGACTCAGAGACACAGGGACACAGGGACACAGAGACTCAGAGACTCAGAGACACAGAGACTCAGAGACTCAGAGACACAGAGACTCAGAGACTCAGAGACACAGGGACACAGAGATTCAAATAATCAGGGACACAGGGACTCGAAGACACAAAGTTTCTGAGACAAGGAGACACAGAGCCTGTGGGAATCAGAGACACAGAGACCGAGGGAAACCGAGACACCGAAACCTGAGACTTCGAGACACCGTGACACCGAGACTCCGAGACACAGAGACTCAGAGACACCGAGACTCGGAGACACAGAGACTCAGAGACACCGAGACTCGGAGACACAGAGACTCACAGACTCACAGACTCGGAGACACAATAACACAGAGACACAGAGACTCTCAGACACCGAGACTCAGAGACACAGAGACTCTGAGACACAGAAACACAGAGACTCAGAGACACCGAGACTCAGAGAAACAATAACAGAGAGACACAGAGACTCTGAGATTCAAAGACTCAGAGACACAGAGACTCTGAGACACAGAGACTCAGAGACACAGAGACTCTGAGACACAGGGAAACAGAGACACCGAGACTCGGAGACACCGAGACTCACAGACACAGAGACACTGAGTCTCAGAGACACCGAGACTCAGAGACTCAGAGACACCGAGACTCAGAGACTCAGAGACACAGAGACTTAGAGACACAGAGAAACAGAGTGTCAGAGACTCAGAGACACAGAGTCTCAGAGACTCAGAGACACAGAGACTTAGAGACACAGAGACTTAGAGACACAGAGAAACAGAGAGTCAGAGACACAGAGTCTCAGAGACACCGAGACTCAGAGACACCGAGACTCAGACACTCAGAGACACAGAGACACAGAGACTGAGAGACACAGAGAAACAGAGACTCAGAGACACAGAGTCTCAGAGACACCAGGACACCGAGACACAGAAACCCTGAGACTCAGAGACACGGAGAACATAAGAACTTAAGAAATAGGAGCAGGAGTAGGCCATCTAGCCCTTCGAGCCTGCCCCGCCATTCAATAAGATCATGGCTGATCTGTCGTGACTCAGCTCCACCTTCCCGCCCTCTCCCCATATTCCTTAATCCCTTCTCTTATCAAAAACCCATCAACCCGCTTCTTAAAAATATTTAGCGAGGCAGCCTCCACCACTTCAACGGGCAGAGAATTCCAGAGATTCACCACCCTTTGAGTGAAGAAGTTCCTCCTCAACTCTGTTCTAAACCGCCCCCCCTTTATCTTGAGGCTGTGCCCCCTAGTCCTACTGTCTTTTTTGAGCGGGAAGAGTCTCTCCACCTCTATCCTATCCA